>JAWNNF010000027.1:10000-12500 GCA_035043025.1 Drosophila villosipedis | reverse complement strand
GTTGGAGGAAGATAAGAAAACCATTGAAGAAAATAATCAAGAAATATTAAAATTAAAAGGTCAAATTAATAGAGATGCGATCAAATCGAAGGAGTTTCGGAAACAGTTGGAGGAATATAAGAAAACCATTGATGAAAACAATCAAGAAATATACAAAACCCAAAACGATGTCAAAAAATGTGAAGTGAAATTGGAGGACTTAAAGAAGAAACCCTTAGTTGGTTGCACTTCTTTTGAAAATGCTACGGGTGTTCATAAAACCAGTTTCTCTAATTATTCCTTTGATGTCTTATGCGACTCGAAGGCAGCAGGTCCTGGATGGACAGTTATCCAGCAGCGAATCAATTTTAAAGAAGATTTCAACAGGTCTTGGACAGAATACCGTGAGGGCTTTGGTTCCTTTGATGGAGACTTCTTCTTGGGCTTGGAGAAGATCCATCGCTTGACGAGCTACAAACACCATGAACTCTATATATATCTGGAGAGATTTGATGGCACAATAGAATATGCGAGATATCAACAATTTGCCATTGCTGGCGAAAGCGATGAATACAAACTGAGCTTAAGTGGATTCAGTGGCAATGCCAGAGATGTAATGTCAAAATATGCCAAAAATAAGAAATTTTCAACATATGATCGTGATAATGATAACTGGAATGATGGCAATTGTGCATTACACTACCTTGGTGGATGGTGGTACCCTGATTATTGTCTATGGGCGTAAGTAAATGACTCTCTTCTTCATCTCTATTTATATATTTAACTGTTTTCTTCCTTTCTTCTACAGTAGCTTAAATTCAAAGTACTTTAACGAGATTCGTTATAATGGTTTATATTTCGATAACCCAATCAAAAGTGCTAAAATGCTTATTCGCCCAACATAAATATAAAATTGATGCAAATTTAAGATGAATTGTACTTTGGAATTGTAAATGTAATTAAAAATTAACTCTCAAATAATTAATTAGCTCTGTAATTACATCAAATTTTATGAATTTCTACTCATTTGTAGGTCAAGTAAACTTGAGTCTCCGACGGATCTGGAAAAATGGATAAAAATAGCTGAATCTATCAGTAGCATCGAGAAGCAGTAGATCCAAGGAGGTGTCAATTAGTAGTGGAATGGTAGTGCAATAGTAGTAGAATATTAGAATAATTGTAGTAAAATAGTAGTTGCATAGGAGTTGAATAGTAGTAGATAGCAGTAGAATAGTAGTAGAATAGTAGTAGAATATTAGTTGAACAGTAGTAGAATAGAGACCAAGTGTGCGAGCAGCTGCAGACTTTGTCTGCTGGGTGTCAAAGGGTTATGAATGTATGCGAAAATAGCAGCAACGTTGGATGTGTATGTGAAGGTAGCAGCAACACTCTGTCCCTGTCTTTCGTGTGCATGAATGCAGTTAAGTAAATGCGATTATTGTCAGATCTAACGGAGGGCAAATATATTTTGAACTCCTTGCTGCTGTTATGCGAAAGCACTCATTCCATTGAGATGCGCTCAATTGAGTTATTTTGCTGTGATGCTCTTAAATGGAAGAGCACACCCCAAAAGGTTGCAAGCACTTTTTATCCGTCGTTTCAATCTTCATCAATATAACCGACTGCACTTATCAATCAGCTTCTTCTTCTTCTTCTTGTTTAGCTTCTAGATGGACACAAAATAAAATGTGACTTTAGTTTTTCAACTGTTTATAAAGGTTTGTCAAACGTCAATTTCATATTCCCCAGTTGTAAATTGACTTTATTTAATTTCTAAATTTGAATTTGTATTTTGTATTGTTGTAAATAACGTCAAGCCCGGTTCCTAATTATGGAGAATACAATGCAGAAGAGAACGCAATACATGTGTGACCAGAGCTTCGATATTAATCGATATGGCGATACTTAAGTATTAATCGTTTCTGTGCTATTCAAAGATATATCAACATCTGTTATGCCTTGCCTGTCGAAAGCACCAATTACCACCTCATATTCATTTTTTCAGACTATTTAATTTATAACTCATGTGATACATGTGACTTGGTGATCCCTCACATTTTGTTGGCCAACACTAAATTCGCTTATATATATTTAGTACAATTTTATCTATTTACTTAATTTAAAGCTTACAAAATATTGATGATTTTTCTTTTCTTTTTTTATTTGGCTTCAAAAGTGCGCATCACTGAGTGACAAAATGAGCATCACTATTGATGACCCAATCTGCCGCAGTTGGGCGGGAACAATCTCACAAGTGTGTTAATATAATCCGAGTCGTCTCAGGGTCTCCGGGCTTCGATTTCCTGGTTCCTGAGTCCAGTTGTCCCTGGCGATTTCCGCCTTGACGGTGGCGATGGATAGTTCCGCCTTTTGCTGCCGCCGGTTTGTATGTTTTTATTTCATTAATTTTATTACTTTTGTTTTATATTTATTTATTTTATATTATTTTTTATATATATATATAAATACTTCATAATTTGTTCATAACTAATTTATTTGAATTTCTTCTTTTTAAATAAAT
>JAWNNF010000027.1:0-7500 GCA_035043025.1 Drosophila villosipedis | reverse complement strand
TAAATAAAACAAAAATGAAATAAAATAAATAAAAATAATTACAATAAAGAAATAAACTTTTATTATTGATTGAACTACATTGCACACCGTTATTATTGAGAATCCCATTATTATTGTTATTTTATCTGTATGTGGCGGATCTTCTTCTGATTGAGGTTATGTTTATCAGTCTGAAAACAAAATGAGAAAATATTAATTTTTTCCTGTGTCCAAACACTTTATTGACAAACTGTGCATGCTTAAATTGGTCGAAGTTGCTTCCAACTACCTGAATTTTTGTTATTATTGGAATACACATTTCAAATGAAGATAAATAAACATAAAACATAAACATACTTATAAATGTTCATCTACAGTAGACACAATTGAAAGTATTCCCAGTTATTTGTCTACTCTCTTTAAGATCGTCCACTTTAAGATTTGATACTCATCATTTATATTCATAAATGGAGAACTAAAATGAGCACTAGTTCAGTTATAAATAATTAAATATCTATTATGATTTTGTCAAAAATGATTTGATGCTACTGCGAAATAAATATATATATATATATACATATATATATATACACGTGTGACCTGTCTGTCTACGCTTATCTGTTGCCGTGAACTAAACATATTTGAGCAAAAGCTCAAAATTAACACCTGATCCAGATTCCTCTAAAGCCACTGACGTCGTCTATTATCAGTGGTACTTGATAACAGGATCGTTCAATGTATATCAAATGCTATAAAATGTCGGTAGTCCGACTCTGAAAATTCAGTCTACATCTGTTTCTATTGAGACCAGTTGGCCATAGCAGGAAAAGATGGAATTAAATTGGGTTGCATTTACTTTATGCATAAGTCTGATCCTGATCAAAGGCGAATCCTCTTTCATAACAACATCGACCAAAAATGAAGTAAGTTAATAAGAATTAATTATATTAGACAAGCGAGTTATTCTAATTCTAAATTATATCAGATCTGCAAAGCATCAAGGGCAGAGGAGGAACAATGCGGATCATATGCCTTTAAGGCAATCAAACCACTGCTTATATACATAGAATTGATGAGGACAAAAGTGGAGAACTATGATAATAAAACATCCATTATGAATGGGGAAATAGAAAAGCAACAATTGAAGATAGCCCAACTTGAATCAGAATTGAGAGAGCAAATTATTAAGGGATTGATCAGCAGTAAGGACAATGAATTAAAGCAGCTACAGCAAAAGTTTGACCAGAAGAATGAATGTGAAACTAGAATTCAGGAATTCAGGAGAAACTATAAGGATAAAACAGAAAGGCAGGAGTCTGAAATCAAGGAGTTGCAGAAGAAACTAGTTGATCAAAATGGAAATATTGCCGTCATACAGGAATTGAGAAATCAGATAGATATGTACAAGAATAACAATGAAAATTTGCAATCAATCAGGAATGAATTAAACAATTTGCAATCAATCAGGAATGAATTAGATAAGCTCAATTCTCAGAAATATGAGGAATGCACAAGTGATTTAATCTCCAAACAAAAACTTCAAATCGATAGCGATGCAATCAAATTGCAAGAGTTGGAGGAACAATTGGAAGAACATAAGAAAACCATTGAAGAAAATAATCAAGAAATATTAAAATTAAAAGGTCAAATTAATAGCGATGTGATCAAATCGAAGGAGTTTCAGAAACAGTTGGAGGAAGATAAGAAAAACATTGACCAAAGGAACCAAGAAATATCAATATTAAAAGGTCAAATTAATAGCGATGCGATCAAATCGAAGGAGTTTCAGAAACAGTTGGAGGAACATAAGAAAACCATTGAGGAAAAGAATCAACAAATATCCAAATTACAAAACGATGTCAAAAAATGTAAAGTGAAATTGGAGGAGAAACTCTTTATTGGTTGCAGTTCTTTTGGAGATGCTACGGGTGTTCATAAAACCAGTTTCTCTAATTATTCCTTTGATGTCTTATGCGACTCGAAGGCAGCAGGTCCTGGATGGACAGTTATCCAGCAGCGAATCAATTTTAAAGAAGATTTCAACAGGTCTTGGACAGCATACCGCGAAGGCTTTGGTTCCTTTGATGGAGACTTCTTCTTGGGCTTGGAGAAGATCCATCGCTTGACGAGCTACAAACCCCATGAACTCTTTATTCATCTGGAATACCTTGATGTCAAGATTTCAACGAAATATGCGAGATATCAACAATTTGCCATTGCTGGCGAAAGCGATGAATACAAACTGAGCTTAAGTGGATTCAGTGGCAATGCCAGAGATGTAATGTCAGAATTTGACAAAAATAAGAAATTTTCAACATATGATCGTGATAATGATAACTGGATTAATGGCAATTGTGCATTAAACTACCTTGGTGGATGGTGGTACTCTGATTATTGTGGATGGATGTAAGTAAATGACTCTCATCTTCATCTCTATTTATATATTTAACTGTTTTCTTCCTTTCTTCTACAGTAGCTTAAATTCAAAGTACTTTAACGCGATTCGTACCTGGAGAATTACTGGTTTAGATATCGATAGCCTAATCAAAAGTGTTAAAATGCTTATTCGCCCAACATAAATATAAAATTGATGCAAATTTAAGATGAATTGTACTTTGGAATTGTAAATGTAATTAAAAATGAACTCTCAAATAATTAATTAGCTCTGTAATTACATCAAATTTTATGAATTTCTACTCATTTGTAGGTCAAGTAAACTTGAGTCTCCGACGGATCTGGAAAAATGGATAAAAATAGCTGAATCTATCAGTAGCATCGAGAAGCAGTAGATCCAAGGAGGTGTCAATTAGTAGTGGAATGGTAGTGCAATAGTAGTAGAATATTAGAATAATTGTAGTAGAATAGTAGTTGCATAGCAGTTGAATAGCAGTTGAATAGTAGTAGATAGCAGTAGAATAGTAGTAGAATAGTAGTAGAATATTAGTTGAATAGTAGTAGAATAGAGACCAAGTGTGCGAGCAGCTGCAGACTTTGTCTGCTGGGTGTCAAAGGGTTATGAATGTATGCGAAAAAAGCAGCAACGTTGGATGTGTATGTGAAGGTAGCAGCAACACTCTGTCCTTGTCTTTCGTGTGCAAGCATGCAGTTAAGTAAATGCGATTATTGTCAGATCTAACGGAGGGCAAATATATTTTGAACTCCTTGCTGCTGTTATGCGAAAGCACTCATTCCATTGAGATGCGCTCAATTGAGTTATTTTGCTGTGATGCTCTTAAATGGAAGAGCACACCCCGAAAGGTTGCAAGCACTTTTTATCCGTCGTTTCAATCTTCATCAATATACCCGACTGCACTTATCAATCAGCTTCTTCTTCTTCTTCTTCTTCTTGTTTAGCTTCTAGATGGACACAAAATAAAATGTGACTTTAGTTTTTCAACTGTTTATAAAGGTTTGTCAAACGTAAATTTCATATTCCCCAGTTGTAAATTGACTTTATTTAATTTCTAAATTTGAATTTGTATTTTGTATTGTTGTAAATAACGTCAAGCCCGGTTCCTAATTATGGAGAATACAATGCAGAAGAGAACGCAATACATGTGTGACCAGAGCTTCGATATTAATCGATATATCTATTTACTTAATTTAAAGCTTACAAAATATTTATGATTTTTCTTTTCTTTTTTTATTTGGCTTCAAAAGTGCGCATCACTGAGTGACAAAATGAGCACCACTATTGATGACCCAATCTGCCGCAGTTAGGCCGGAACAGTTTCATTTATTTGTATTACTTTTGTTTTATATTTATTTTATATTATTTTTTATATATATATATAAATACTTCATAATTTGTTCATAACTAATTTATTTGAATTTCTTCTTTTTAAATAAATCTTTCTGCAGCGCTCTTCCTCTTTCTTTTCCTTTTTCCTTTTTTTCTTTTTCTTTTCTCTCTCTCTGGAGATGGTCCCCCATTCGATATCCCTCGCCTATCGATCTATCTGCCGACCATTACATATTTATATTTAAAATGAGTAAGGAGAGTCAAATTAAATATGGATACATGTTGCAAATATGTAAAAGATCAATACAACATTCCGATTACTAATATTAATAACAGATATATCGATACTGCGCTCGAAACCCTCCCAACTATAAGTATACACTGAATAAAAGTTCTATATATGTATTTATATATAAATACATCCATATGTATGTTCTTGACCAACATCAACAACCGCGTCTGTCTGTCTATCAGTACTTTCATGTTGCACAAACTACTATCAGCAATCGCATACAACTCTATAAATATGTATATATAATATATATGTAGCCACAGCATGATAAGCTACGAAATCTGAATATATGTGTCATTTGTAGCCAAAGAGATTTATGAACACACATATATACATATATATATAAATATATATATATTTATTACTCAAATTGCGAGTTTTTTTTGCCATTTTTTTCTGAACATTTTTGTAGTGTGGAAATGCTAATATATGCAGGGTATCTCCTAGTCGAGCTCAACCGAATTTTTAGTCGTTTTAAACTTTCAAGCAACTTAAAGTGAAAACAAAAACGAAACTGAAATCGAAACTGAAACCAAAAATAATTGAACCGAATTGTAGGTCTTATCAAACCGCACACGCTTCCATCATTATCATCATCAGCAACAACAACAATAACAACAACAACAACAATAACAACAACAACAACAAACACAACAACAGTAAGTTCGCACAGAAAAAAAAAATGACAAAAAAAGAAAAGAAAAGAAAACTTCCCACATCATAAACTAGAAACATGTTGAAAATGGTCTTAGTGGTCATGCATGTGTGTGTGTGTGTGTGTGTGTGTGTGTGTGTGTGTGTAGGTGGGTGGGTAGGTGTGAAGACTGGCGGCACGAGTGGAAATTATGTTGATAACCTCGCATGATCCTGACATTAGAGCTGCCCCCAACTGCCTCTGCCCACATTCAACTGCTGCTGTTGCTGCTGCTGCTGCTGCTGCTGCTGTGGTTGCTCATGGGATGTGGATGTGGCAACGAAGATGGGGATGGAGATGGGGATGAAGATGAAGATGGAAATGTCCACGTATTGGCTTAAAAATATTTAAGCATATGGAGAGAATCAAGTGAAAATCAATAAAAACCAAACACGTCTACACAAATCACATGAAAATCGATGTGAAGACAACTTGCCTAACGAGGCGGGTAAGGGGTCTAAAGGATGGGGGGGAGAGGGAACTGCGATTGCGTTTTAACCAAAACTTAAAGGATTGCGCCTTCTTTTTCTTGTTATTGTTGTTGTTGTTATTGTTGTTGTTGTTATTGTTGTCGATTTTATTGGTAAGACGTGCAAGGCATTATAAGGTAAGAAACAACGGCAAGCCAACTACCGAATATTGAATACCTTATCTGATATAACATATACATACATATATATATATATATATATATATGTATAAAACATACACCTATATACTTACACATATAGATAGTAAATAATATTATAATCTTTAAGCTTCGATTTGACAAAAAATACAAAACTTATTGTTTATATTTTGATTAGTAACAAATAAAAATGCCGTAGTTGTGCTATTTATACGCTGTACCCACTAAAAATTATTAAACAGAGTATATTGGTTTTGTGCAACTGTATGTAACAAGCAATAAATGCTACAACTTTAAAGGCAGAATCTTCTTATTATTACATAATATGCATATGCATATAATTGATCAACTGCCCAAATTTCATCAAGATTGGGTGAGAAACTGCCAAGTTATAGTCGAAATTATATTCTCATATTCAACTCATTTCTATCAAGCATTTTCTGCATATGAGAGAAAGAGATGGCATGATAATCGACGCGAGCGTCAATTTGTCTTTGTGTGTATTCTGCAGAGCACCGTTACCTGCGATTGCCTGTACATATGTATGTGTGTAAGTATGCATGTGTATGCACCTGTTTGCCGCCAGCCAATTAGAATTAGTTCGGGCTTGCGAATAAAAATATGCGCTGCAATTGTTTTGTTTTTTTTTAGAATATAATTAACAGCTGGATGCAGGGTATATCATAGTCGACCATTCTAACTTGTTTTTATTTATTATTGTTATTAACCTTATACACCTATGCACATTTAAATAAAACAAAAATGAAATAAAATAAATAAAAATAATTACAATAAAGAAATAAACTTTTATTATTGATTGAACTACATTGCACACCGTTATTATTGAGAATCCCATTATTATTGTTATTTTATCTGTATGTGGCGGATCTTCTTCTGATTGAGGTTATGTTTATCAGTCCAAAATACCTGAAAACAAAATGAGAAAATATTAATTTTTTCCTGTGTCCAAACACTTTATTGACAAACTGTGCATGCTTAAATTGGTCGAAGTTGCTTCCAACTACCTGAATTTTTGTTATTATTGGAATACACATTTCAAATGAAGATAAATAAACATAAAACATAAACATACTTATAAATGTTAATCTACAGTAGACACAATTGAAAGTATTCCCAGTTATTTGTCTACTCTCTTTAAGATCGTCCACTTTAAGATTTGATACTCATTTGTATCTAAAAATGGGGAACTAAGTTCAATCGTTTCTAAAATGAGCACTAGTTCAGTTTGTAACGAACACTCACAATGTCGTTTCGGCTTGCACACCCTGTCTACTATTTGGGGGGGGGCGGCCTTGCTCAGGGAAATTGGGCGTGGGTATTGTGCTGCCTAAACAAACGGTGCTACATTAATAATTTCGTAGACAGGGAAGAACGGGAAGAACGGGATAAGGAATGGGAGCCATACAAATGGGACGGACTGATATTGCTTATAGCCTATCTAAAGTTGGAGAATTACGGTGTTAGAATTCTCCTTCTTTACCCACCCAACCTTGTAGGAATTTATTGCCATTTTGGATCCTACCCTTAGAAGCCTGCGGTGCTACAAACCTCAGGAGCCTTTAATAACTACAAATTATTCAATTTTTTATAACTCTATAATTTACTTCAAATTAGATATAAAAGGACAATTCATGGTAAGGGCATTTACTACAATGAATTTCAATACTTAATGCCTAGACAATATTCTATGGGCGCTCTACTTATCAAACCGCATCTCCGATGCCATCAACTTCGGCTATGCCGTACTTACTAGAATACCATCCTTAGTGATCCCTCGACGTCAGCAGGCCTGTCGACGCAGATGATCTACAGGTGGTGAGAATCAAAATCAAGGTGCAAATTTGATACAGAGCGCTCACTAGAAAATGGTACAAACTTATAAGTATAGAAAATAATATTGCTTAGAACTAAAATTTCATTTTTTTTATACTACTCCTGCAATGAGGGGACTTCAAGACACCGTGGTGTTGTTATTGTTGTTGTTGCTGTTCTTCTGTGGCTGTCATTGTTGCTGGTGTTGTTGTTGTAGTTAATTTTCTGTTATGGTTATTGTTGCTGTTGTTGTTGTTGTAAATTCTCAGTTGTGGCTATTGTTGCTGTTGTTGTTGTTGTAAATTCTCAGTTGTGGCTATTGTTGCTGTTGT